>CM032452.1:112338290-112381381 GCA_019049505.1 Pachyrhynchus sulphureomaculatus | reverse complement strand
AAGTCCGAGCACCACCGGCGCGTATCGAGGTCATGTTTAGCTAGTAGCATCTCTTGAATGAACGCACACCAAGTTTCAGCATATTGGTCTATTTCTTTGTGTTTGGCATTCGTGTAAATCAAGGAAGTCGAGTTGATTTTCAAGAAATGGACGAAAAAGAATTTCGTGTGTGGTGATTAAACATTACTTTATGAAAGGCAAAACGCCTCAGGAGACTAAAGAGAAGCTTGATAAACATTATGGTAACTCTGCACCTTCGATTAGAACAGTTTATAAGTGGTTTCAAAATTTTCGGGACGGGGGACCATATGGGCACAAGTGACGCTGAACATTCTGGACGGCCCTGTGGAGGTTACGACTCCAGAAATCATTGATCAAATCCATGATATGGTGATGGATGACAGAAGAGTTTAAGGTGCGTGAGATTGCTAGTGCTGTGGGCATCTCGACTGAACGGGTACATAATATTTTGCATAAACCTTTGGACATGAGAAAGCTATCCGCAAGATGGGTGCCGCGATTGCTCACGCTTGACCAAAAACGGAATCGTGTGAAGTGTTGCAAGGATGGTTTGCAGCTGTTCCAGAAGAATCCGGAGGACTTTAAGCGTCGTTTCGTCACTGTGGATGAAACAATGGATACATTACTATACTCCTGAGACCAAACAACAATCTAAACAATGGGTTAGCCAAGGGGGAATCTACACCAAAAAAGGCGAAGACCGTTCCTTCGGCGGAAGGTTATGGCGACTGTCTTTTGGGATTCGCAAGGATAATCCTCATCGACTATCTGGAAAAAGGGTAAAACTAATTACAGGTGAATATTATTCATCGTTACTGGACCGTTTTGAAAACCGAGCTGCAAGAAAAACGCCCGCAATTGGCCCACAAGAAAAGTCCTTTTCCATCACGAGAACGCACCAGCACACACCTCAGCAGTTGTGGTGCAAAATTAATGGAAATAGGATTCCAACTCGTTTCACATCCCCCCTATTCTCCCAGACTTGGCTTTGGCTTTTGGGCTCCCTCGGACTACTATTATGTTCCCCCAATTTGAAGAAATGGCTGGCGGGACAAGATTTTATTCAAACTGAGGAGGTGATTGCAGACACTAATGGATATTTTTGCAGACTTGGACAAATCCTATTATTCGGAAGGGATCAACAAACTAGAACATCGTTGGATCGAAGTGTGTAAGCCTAAAAGGAGACTATGTCGAAAAATAAAAAAGGTTTACCCCAAAACATAAGTAGGTTTTTTTTTTTTGCATGGACTTTTCAAACCAGCATTCGTAATTAAATTATTTTTAATAAGGATATCGTGAAAATAGGGCTTCGAGCGAGAAATGAGGGAGTGCTCTGGGTTTAACGAAGTCCGAAATTCATTAGATTTCAAGGTGCTCTTGCGCATGTGCTCTAAAACCGTTCATCTAACAGAAATACCCATAGAACATAATTTGTTAGAAATTTATGTATATATGTTAATTTGTAGTTTATTTTTGTATGGGAGTGCTTTTATAGAAGAATGTTGTAGTTTTTAAGTTATAAGCGAAAAATTGAAAAAAGAGCTTTTCTTCGCCGTTTTCCTGCATTTTGCTCAAACTCACAATATTTAAGAGGTAACAAAGTTAAAATTTGGATTCAGCACGCCAAAAAACATAAAGAATAGTTGACAAAAAACTTCGATATTTTTTTCCTGAAATAACCACTTTCGCTCCCTGTTTACTGGACTATCAACTGTAGTCGCATTTCGATGGTATTCGGTGGCGTTTCCTTGCGGGAAATCGAACCTCATTGTATCTAGTATCTAAGCAAACAAGAGGTTCTTGGAAGCGAGTGGAGCTACTCTTCAAAACTCAAGGAAAAGCAAAAACTATAACCATACTTTTACTTTCATGAAAGTAAAAATCGGTAATCTATAATCTATAATATATGTATATAAAATTCAATGTCCCCTGTCTGTCTGTCCGTTAGTGCGCTTATCAGTCGAGAACCATCTATCCGATTTACGTGCTTTTTTTTAAACATACATATGTTCTCTGGCCAAGTTATAGGCTATATTTTTATTACGTTAGGTAACATAAGGAATAAGTAGTGTTGATAATAGTGAATCAAGTCGGAAAAAAGTTTACCGCTAGCGCGTTCTCTTGCAGTCTACTGCCTAAAACAATAATAACAGGGAACAATATCATGTAACAAAGAATAGAATATAATATATATAAAATGCAACGTCTCTCTATCTGTCCGTTAGTGCTCTCATGATTTGTGAATCACTTATCCGATTTCATGTTTTTTTTTTTTAATTCATACATTTGTTCTCTGACCAGGTTATCTATAATCTTCTATAATATATATATATATATATATATATATATATATATATATATATATATATATAATGAAACGTCTCTCTGTCTGTCTATCTGTTTGTCCGTTAGTGCGCTTATCACTTGAGAGCCACTTATTCGGTTTAAGTGTTTTTTTTAATTCATATATTTGTTCTCTGGCTAGGTTTATCTATAATGTTCTATAATATATACAAAATGTTATGTCTCTCCGTCTGTCTGTCTGTTTGTCTGTTAGTGCGCTTATCACTCGAGAAACACTTATACGATTTACTTGTTTTTTTTTTTTAAATTCATATATTTGATCTCTGGCCAAGTTATCTATAATCTTCTATAATATATATAAAATGCAACGTTTCACTGTCTGTCTGTCAGTCCATTAGTGCGTTTATCATTCGAGAACTATTTATCCGATTTACGTTTTTTTCTATAAAATACATAAGGAATAAGCAGTGACGATAATAATGAATCGAGTCCAAGCGAGCGGAGCCGCTGGCACGGTTAGTATAATATATACGGTAATGTATTCATGTTCACTTTGATTGCTTAATTTTGACGGGTTCTTTAAAGAATAAAAATCATTGAAAAACGTTATAAGCAATTTAGAGTTCTCTATCTCTAAATAATATTTCCAAAAAAATTGTGTGTAAACAGTAATCTCGGATTCGGGCGACTTTGGGGGCCGTTTTTGTTTTTCTGTGAATGCTATTGGAAGAAATCTTACCGAGGTAGGAAAATTTGGGATTTAAACTACAATAAAAATTAACAATAATAATTTTTAAACGTCTTTTGAAATTTAGGGTTTTTCCACTTATTTCCCACTGTGCAACGGTCTGTCATATTTTTTTTAGCTCTTCTTATGCCTGTAGAACATATTATTAATAATCTATAAACTATCAATATCCACGGTATTATGCAGTATTTTTTTCTAATGTCTACGCTAATGAATTCAGTAACAAATAAGGCAGACTCTATAATAACCTACCAGTTATATAATGACATAATAATCCTGCCACTAGTCATTTATACTAAAACGGTCCTATATTTTAGCAATTACGTGGAAATTGCGAATGTGAAGCGTTACATTCCGAGCGAAATTTATGGCGTTTATATACATAATTTTCCATACCTTTATATTTTGTTGTGCTAAAACATGTTTTGTTCGCGTTTCCTCTGATTTGTAATAGGAAAAAAAAGAGAAAAAATACTCCATATTTATGTAGCGTAAAAGGAATACATTTTTGTTGCTCTTTACAGAAGTCAGATTTTGTATGTCTCCATCTACAAATTGAAGAATTAATTTCTATAAAATTGTTAAAATATGTTGAAATAACTGAATGAAGGGCAATTATATATATATATATATATATATATATATATATATATAATATATATATATATATATATATATATATGTATATATGTATATATATATATATGTATATATATGTATATATATATATATATATATATATATATATATATATATATATATATATATATATATATATATATATATATATATATGTATATGTATATATATATGTATATATATATATATATATATATATATATATATATATATATATATATATATATGTATATATATGTATACGAGGCTGGTTTGAAAAGTCCGTGCAAAGTCCGAGAGATGGCACCACCGGCGCGTATCGAGGTCATGTTTAGTTAGTAGCATCTCTTGAATGAACGCACACCAAGTTTCAGCCATATTAGTCTATTTCTTTGTGTTTGGCATTCGTGTGAATCAAGGAAGTCGAGTGATTTTCAAGAAATGGACTAAAAATAATTTCGTGTGGTGATTAAACATTACTTTATGCAAAGGCAAAACGCCTCAGGAGACTAAAGAGAAGCTTGATAAATATTATGGTGACTCTGCACCTTCGATTAGAAGAGTTTATAAGTGGTTTCAAAATTTTCGGACTAGCCATATGGGCACAAGTGACGCTGAAACGTTCTGGACGGCCTGTGGAGGTTACGACTCCAGAAATCATTGATCAAATCCATGATATGGTGATGGATGACAGAAGAGTTAAGGTGCGTGAGATTGCTAGTGCTGTGGGCATCTCGACTGAACGGGTACATAATATTTTGCATAAACATTTGGACATGAGAAAGCTATCCGCGAGATGGGTGCCGCGACTGCTCACGCTTGACCAAAAACGGAATCGTGTGAAGTGTTGCAAGGATGGTTTGCAGCTGTTCCAGAAGAATCCGTCGTTTCGTCACTGTGGATGAAACATGGATACATTACTATACTCCTGAGACCAAACAACAATCTAAACAATGGGTTACCAAGGGGGAATCTGCACCAAAAAAGACGAAGACCGTTCCTTCGGCCGGAAAGGTTATGGCGACTGTCTTTTGGGATTCGCAAGGGATAATCCTCATCGACTATCTGGAAAAGGGTAAAACTATTACAGGTGAATATTATTCATCGTTATTGGACCGTTTGAAAACCGAGCTGCAAGAAGAACGCCCGCGATTGGCCCACAAGAAAGTCCTTTTCCATCACGACAACGCACCAGCACACACCTCAGCAGTTGTGGTCGCAAAATTAATGGAAATAGGATTCCAACTCGTTTCACATCCCCCCTATTCTCCAGACTTGGCTCTCTCGGACTACTATTTGTTCCTCAATTTGAAGAAATGGCTGGCGGGACAAAGATTTTATTCAAACGAGGAGGTGATTGCAGACACTAATGGATATTTTGCAGACTTGGACAAATCCTATTATTCAGAAGGGATCAACAAACTAGAACATCGTTGGACGAAGTGTATAAGCCTAAAAGGAGACTATGTCGAAAAAGAAAAAAGGTTTTATCCCAAACACATAAGTAGTTTTTATTTTTGCACGGACTTTTCAAACCAGCCTCGTACATATGTATATATATATATATATATATATAATATATATATGTATATATATATGTTATATATATATATATATATATATATATATATATATATATATATATACATATATATATATATATATATATATATATATATATATATATATATAAATATGTATATATATGTATATATATATATATATATATATATATATATATATATATATATATATATATATATATATATATATATATATTTATATATATACATATATATATAAATATATATATATATATATATATATATATATATATATATATATATATATATATATATGTGGATAAAAGACGATTACAGAAAACAAAAAATGTCTCATAGTACAACGAACTAGGCAGAGTAATACGTCGAAAATGTAGAGAAGCTGAGCAAATTTGGTTAAGCGAGAAATAGAGGAACTGCAAGAGAAAGATGAGACATTCAACCTACCTAAGAAGGTGAAGCAATTGGAAGGAAAAAACAAGAAACAATTCTGATAAATGGAAGTAATGAAATTATACTGGATATTAAAGACAAAACAAATACATGGGAGCAATACATAAAACAACTTTTTCAATGGATATAGACCGGAAAACTTACAGCTAAACAGAGATAACAGACAATAAGTTTAATGTGTCACGTTCTGAAGATATTCCAGAATATACAGAAAATATGAAGCAGAAATAGATAACATACAATTCGGATTCCGAAATGCATGAGTACACGGGAAGCTTTATTCTCATTAAAATGTACTGGTCCAACGTTGTAAACATATGAATGTAGATGTATATGTTTATTTTATAAATTACAATAAAGCGTTCGAGTGTGTGATACATGAGAAATTAATAAAAATTCTAGAAACAAGAAATATAGACAAAAGAGATCTAAATATTATTAAAAATTTGTACTGTCTCTGTCGCTTGTTTGCGCGTCGGTTCGAGGCAGTCTTTCGTTGTTCCCATCCAAAGGGGCCTAAAATAACACATTCCACGGCCGTTAAAATATATTAAAAAGTCGGTATCGTTTGTAAATCATTTGAACGAGACGAAAAATGTCGACTTGCCGAAACGTCACTCCGAATGTTGAAAAACGAATCGTGTTTTGGTTTTTACGGGACCCGAAATTAACGCTGCGTCAAGAACCGGCAAAATTATGAAAATCGGGCTTGAATGTATCACATACGACCATTCGACAACATTTTCGTGCTCACGATGTCAAATTCCGAAGTACGTTAAAGAAACCTTTTGGACGAAAATCACGTTATGAAGCGGCTCCCTTGGGCCCCCTATAAGATACTAAAGTAGCCCTCCCAAGCGTCGGACGCCAACCCTATTGAAAACATGTAGTCCTTTGTAAAGAGAAAGCTCAAAGGAAAAACTCTGAAGATTTAGTTTCAGTTGTCTCGCGAGATTGGAAAAATGTGCAGGGTTGCATACTCTTATTTGACAGACTGTACATTAATAGAATGTATTGAATTTTTTTAGTGTTCCGTACGGAACACTTATAAGATCACTTCGGTGTCTGTCTGTCCGTCTGCCTGCCTGTCTGTCTATCTGTCACACCCGATTTTCTCCGCAACTATTTGACGTAGAAAGTTGAAATTTGGTACTAATATAGAAATTGACGCCCTCATCAGAGCCGTGTAGTTTTGAAGTTTCAATTTTGACTTAAGGGTTAGTTTTTGGGGGGTGAAATCGGAAGTGAAAAAAAAAAATTTTTTTTACTGGGTCATCGAGTGGGGTGTCAAAGCTTGTAAAAACACGAGTTCAAAAATATATATAATGTCTTACATGCGCACACTTTTCCTTGTATTATTTTGAAAAAATCGTTGTCCCCTCCTCTATCTCGGAAAGTACTAATCCAAAATTTTTGAAAAATGTCTGGAATATTCTCCATAGGGTGTAGATTTAACGAAAATTATCACGAGTGCAATATCCTTAATAATTTTTCTGGATTATAAAAAAAAACAAAAATTTCAAGGTCATCAGTTTTTCAGTAAAGATCGGAAAAAAAACTTTGTTGAAAACTCATTTGGGGTGTGTTTTGTGAAGTCACTGATCAATTTATATCTCCGTATATTTGCGAGTATGGGAGTAATACACCATAAATGAAGTGTTGAAAATCAAATACAATATAATATATTCGAAGCTACTCCGTATAGTTCTTTTCTGCACTCTTCCAACCAAGAACCTGAATCGATTGAAGCTTAAATTAAAACCCTATAAAATTTATTGAATTCCACTGTTTCTCCTGAAGCTATATAATTCGGGTACTTTCCTACTTCAAATACCATAGGAGTATAAAATTTGAAATCCATATCTCATTTCATTCGAGTGTTATCGTGCCAAGGGTCATACAGACAGGCGAAAAATCGAAATTGTTATTTTTTTTATGATTTAGATACCTTGAGATATGAAAAAGACATGTTGAGTATTATACAAATTAGTAGTGGAAGTAAAAAGATTTCATAAGGAATTACTAGTAAATTATTAAGACCAGACTGATAAAAATAGCGTTTCTAGTTTTATTGTAAGATTCTTTCTTAAGAAGTTTATTTTTGTTAAGCTTAAATAGAAACCAGCCTAGAAATAAATATTTGGTAGTTTGTTTCTTTCCGCTGCTAATTACAGTTTCAATTTGACATGAAAGATTCGAGAATCTTGGAAATGTAAATGTTTAGAAGAAACATTCGAGAAAAGTTTGAAATTTCCTGATTGTAACTGATGGCAATGACTTAAATAAAATTTTAATTTTGGTGAGTTACGATATCACTATTACTGTTTAACAATAATAATTAAACATAATTATAAGAAACCCATAATAATAGTAACATACTAATTAGCACAGTTAGGTCGGATTTTGATCAATATTTAATTATTCTTTCAATTTAACCCCACATACGAGGCCTGTTTGATAAATCTGTGACTTTCATAAGAGATGGCGCTCAAATCGCTGGCTCCTTTTATTGTTGTTATTTACAAGTGTCGAATAAAAAAATTTTACAGCGTTGTAAAGTGAATAGGTTTGCCAAAATGGAAAAAGTGAATTTCGTTTTCTAATAAAACATTATTTTTTGATTGAAAAAGCAACTAAGGAAACCGAAGAAAGGTTAAAAAAGCAATATGGGGACTCTGCTCCGTCACATGGAATGAAGCACCAGTAGTTCTCTGAATTCGTTGTGGTGGTACACGCACCAGTGATGCTGATCGCCCGGGACGTCCAAATGAGGTTACAAATGAAGAAACGGTCAATAAAATCCATGATATCGCATTAAATGGCCGTCGATTAAAGATACGCGAGATAGCCAACATGGTAAATATCCCAAACGAACGTATTTTTAATATCTTGCGTGAACATTTGAGCGTGAAGAAGCTGTCAGCAAGGTGGGTGCCGTGTTCACTTACGGTCGATCAAAAACGGAATCGCGTACCCATTTTGAAGCAGTGTTTGGACATGTTCTAGCACAGTACAAGTGAATTTTTGCGGAAATATGTTACAGCAGATGAAACGTGGATCCATTATTACACTCTAGAAACTGAAGAACGGTAGAAACAATGGATTGCTCCTGGAGAAAGTGCTCCGAAGAAAATAAAAACGGTTCGGTTGATTGGAAAGATCATGGCCACAGTTTTCTCGGATTCGCGTGGTATAATCTTCATCGACTACATGAAACAAGGAAAAACTATCATAGGACAATATTATATTTCGTTATTGGATCGATTTCACGTTGCGTTGATGAAAAAGCAATCCCATTTAGCAAATAAAAAATTATTTTCCATCATGACAACGCACCAGCTCACGTGGCTGCAATTTCCATGGTTTAAAATTGTGGAATTGAAGTACGAACTGCTTCCTCATCGACCTTATTCTCCAGATTTGGCCCCTTGTGACTTCTTCCTCTTTCCAAATCTGAAAAAATTGGCTCAGTGGAAAGAGGTTCTCATTAAACGAACGAGGAGATCATCGATGAAACAAATGTGTATTTTGATGACTGAAAAAAATTATATTTTTTGAAAGATTTTAAAAACTAGTTGGGCAAATTGTATAGACATAAAAGGAGATTATGTTGAAAAATAAATAAAACTTTTGTGCAAAAAGTTGACTTATCAAAATGCCTTCGTAGATGCTCTTTTGAGTTATTTTTAAAACTATTATTCGAGGGTCGTTCCAATAGTTCTCGGCCTAACAAAGAAAACGCAAGATTAAAGGGAAGAAAGATTTTTTTTTATTTTCTAGATAGTCACCTTGAAAATCAAAAATGTTTAGATTTATCCAACTCTGCAAAATAGGCATTCGCCTCAGCTTTAACTTCATCTCCGTCCGACCAGGTCTGGAAACAAAAAAAGCAATCGGTGGGAGTCAGATCTGGTGAATAGCATGAATGTGGAAGCACTTCTAAGCGAAAGTAATTCAGTTTTGCAGCAACAATCCGAGACGTATGTTAAAAGCACTTCCTTTTTGGCGCCCTTTCACTTGCTCCCACTATTTCGACTGCTACTTCCCTGGAATTATATTTAAACATGTCTAAACATTCTTGAGAAATGTTCATTCAAATGTGTTTTTGGTCGACTATTAATTAATGCGGTACCCATCGAGCGGAAAGCTTTCTCTAACCAAAACATCATGTAATATATAGTGGACACGGCCTCCTATCGAAATGTTTACAATGTCAGAATGCCTGCATTCCTTCAGGCTGCGATTATTTTTTACTCTATTGTAAATTTTTGTCACAATCTTGTCAGTCGTAGAGGGTTTCGGGCGTCCAGAGCGATTATCATCTTGAGTGGAGAGCGTACTATCGCGTTCAAATTCGGCAGCTCACTTTCTAATCGTCAAAAACGAACTGGAAAAATCATTTAATGGTACATTTAAATCTGTTTGAATGTTCGTAGGAGTTAGACCAGGGGTGCTCAAACGGTCGATCGCGATCGAAAAGTCGATCGCGAGTGCTTTTTGAGTCGATCTCGAGAAAAAAATTCCGATATAGAACTATTCACAGATTTTGTTTTAGGTAACTAAAACAAAATGTAATGAATAAGCTACTAAATTTATTCGATCCACAATTAGGCCAGAATAACCCTCTCATCACTTTCTTTTATCGTAATAACCCCTGCTAGCGGGAACGCGCGGTACTTGTCAAAGAAAAGCCGCGTTTTTGATTCCCGCCGATTTTTCTAGAAACTTCGGGCGGCGTGTTTGACGCAAACATTCGAGACTTCGTTCGCGCCGATATGAATGTTGCGCCTGCAGGAATAGGAGTCAGTCTGAGTTGTAACTTGAAGGCGATACATCGATACAAAGTTTATTAATAATAGTCCAAAATGAGTGCGGCGAAGAAAAGTAAAACTTATCATTTTAATAACGATTGGGAGGAAGAATTTTTCTTTTTGTATGATGAAGGATAAGTGCATTTGTCTCATTTGCCGTGCGTCAGTTGCAATACCTAAGCGTGGGAACTTAGAGAGGCATCATAAAACGGTTCATAAAAACTATGAAAAGGATTTTCCGTCACAGAGTGAATTAAGAAAACGAAAAGTACGTAATTTGATAACTTGTTTGAAAAAAGAACAAACCATGTTCACAAGCCAGCCAAACAATCAAAAGCTGCAACGATCGCGTCATTTAAAATATCTCATATATTGGCGAAACACAAGAAACCATTTGATGATGGATTGGTTGTGAAGGAAGCATTTATTGAATCACCCGCTTCAATTTATTTGGAGATTTTTAAAAATAAAACAGAGATTATGTCTGCTATTAGAAAACTTCAGTTATCTCGTCCGACTGTCACAAGGCGTGTTGAAGCCATGAGTCAGGACATGGCAGATAAACTAAAACATGATATCATGGAATGTACATACTTTTCTTTACAGTTCGACGAATCCACCGATATGACAGACACTGCCCAGCTGTGTATTTTTTTTTCGAATGGTATTCAATGACATGTCGGCTAAGGAAGAGTTTTTGACAATGATTTCTCTGAAAGGAAAGACCCGTGGCGAAGATATATATGACGTTTTCTTCAATTTTGTAACAAACTACAAGCTACCAATATATAAACCAGTGTGCATTACAACCGATGAAGCACCAGTAATGACTGGAAACAAAAACGGTTTTGTGCATTGTGTCGAGCTAATGATGATTTCCCTTCATTTTTCTCCTTCCATTGCATTATACATCAACAAGTTTTGTGTTCAAAAGTTCTAAACATGGAGGAGATTATGGGCATTGAAATAAAAATTGTGAATTCTATCCGTGCACGTAGCTTGCAACAACGGCTCTTTAAATTGCAGTTGGAAGATAGTGAGTCAGCTGAACACACTGATTTAGTTCTTCACACGGACGTCAGGTGGTTGAGTCGTGGAAAATTCCTAGAAAGGTTTCAAGAATTATTGCCCGAAATAACAGCTTTTCTGGACGAAAGAGGTGACGACACTCAGATGCTGAAAAACGGAAAATGGCTGACTGATTTGGCATTTTTGACAGACATCACAATGCATTTAAACACCATTAATTTGGAGCTTCAAGGCAAAGGAAAAACTATTATTGAGATGATTAGCGCAATAAACGCATTCAAAAGTAAATTGCAACTTATGATAGATCAACTGAAAAGAAAAATTTTCCGTCTTTGAAAGCAAGGATTCCTCAGTTGAATTATGATATTTATGAGGCAGAATTATCAAATATTTTGGGCCAATTCGAAATACGTTTTTATGATTTCAGTAAATTGGCAAATATCGCATCATTTATGAGTTATCCTTTTTCGTGTAAAACACATTGAGGGAGTTAGCTACTGAAATAGCAAGTCAGTTTAACATGGATTCATGTTCTGTTGAAAATGAGTTAGTGCAGACTATATCAGATATACATCTCAAAGCCACAGCATCTGATACAAAATTCTGGTGTTTTATATCTGAAGATAAATATCCGAATCTAAGGCAAATCGCCCTTCAACTGACGGCAATTTTTGGGTCAACTTACTTGTGCGAGTCTGCATTTTCTGAAATGAAGATAATTAAGTCAAAATATCGCAATCGACTAACTGACGAACATATGTCATCATGCTTGCGATTAGCACTCGGTAATTACGTACCATCTTATGAAAAGTATGCTGAGGACATGCAGTGCCACGCTTCAACATCCAAAGTCACTCTTTAGTTAAGTTTAGATACTAGAACTCGTTTGTTTTGTAAGAACCAACCAAAACTAGCAATTTTGAATAATTATGAGTTTTTTCATTGACATTTTAGAGCAGACTTACACTTACCTTGACTAAAAAAAAATGCATATTGTGCGGAAAACTAATATCTATGCCACGATACACCCTACCTAGACGACAATCCTGCATCACACTTACTTGCAGCCTCTCAGAGTCGATCGATCGTAGTCTAGCAATATTGAGGTAGATCGCCAGCAGTTCAAGTTTGAGCACCCCTGAGTTAGACATTTTAAAATGAAGCTCGCACCTGAATTTTATCTATTTTTTAGAAAATGTTAAAACTTTTTTATTTACGCGATTGCTACAAAAAGACCACTCAACACAAGTGTCTGAAACTTCAGAGCATGTCATCTAGTAGAGAAAACTTAACAAATATCATAATAATTTCGTCATGTTGGCTCCATATCTGTGCCAGGCTGACAACTTTTTGAACAACCCTTGTCGCTTAAACTAATTAGATTATGTTATGTAAGATCATAAATTATTGGATAAATATGTTTAACTCAACATTTGTAATTCTTACATAGGCCGGAAGCTACAAATGTTCCAGGAGAAAATACAGCTATTGCTGTTATCTCTAATTTTTATCGAATTTTAAAAACACCCTAACTAATAGACATTCCACTTACGAACTCGATGTCTCACTTAATGCAAGGATTATCGTACTAATAAACAGAGACGAAAAATATTGAAAACCGCCTTTGTCGTGATTTAGGGACTCCCAAAAGTGACGAAATGGAAAAATTGTAGGAGATGATCGCACAAATATACCACTTCTCTTAGCTAGGTCAGTACAAGAACATATATCCATATTATCTTAGTTTTAAACTGCTTAACTACCTATAGTTCATCTTGTGTAATCAGTGACGATTCAATGTTTACATAGGTCTTGATGAGTCATCACAATGATCGTCCTATCGAAATAGCAGGATCATTTAAGTCATCCGTGTAGACCAGCGAAGAGTTTTTAAATTGTTATAATGGACAACCTATATTATATGACAAACTTTGTAACTATAGAAACAGAAACAAGACTGCAACTGTTTTAGTGATCACCAATACATTTTAACACTCTTTCTAGCTGTTGGTTAAGTCTAAATGATCAGTTAAAGTGAAGTTAAAATGGTCGAATTTAAAAACTAAAATTGAAAACTTCATAACTAAGACAAAAACGAACTGAGAGTTGGTCTGGCTAAGTAAAAAGTTAGTTTTTTAAACAAAATACGAGCAAAGTCATGCATTTTGGACTTACCCGTGATATTTTTTAACGATGTTTTCAAATCGACGCCACCGTGCATCCGAAATCCCCACGGTAATCCTCCTTCCAAAATCACTTGCCTCTGTGTCATAGCCTGGTTCGATTATTTTCGCCGATTTTTCGCCACCTTCGGCCGGCGTCTGTCGGTTTTTTTTGGAAAATCTCCAACTAAAATAGATGATAAATGTGAATTAAAATTTAGTTTTGTGGTATATGTCATTTCTAATATTAAAAACAAAAAATCGTTAAAGTTGTTTATCTAGTAATTTCCTTGCACTCATGTAGTTCTAGAATATGAATGAATTTGATTTACTTAAGTAAGAAGGCCACTCCAGCTCCCAGGAAAAAAGACTAATTTCGGGATTTTTTTTCAAGATCATAATAAAAGCAGTTGAAAATTTATTTGAAGTACTTTATTGAACAAATATTTAAGTGTACAAAAACATTTTTTTTATCTTTTTAATTCAAAATGGCCGCTTCAGAACCCAAGATGATAAGGCATCTTTTATGCGAAGCCTGAAACGCAAAATCCATACGCTTTCCCGTAGAAAATGTATCTGAAAAATTACTCTCAAAATTTCAAGCGAATCGATAAAGATTTGTAGAAGCCGTCTTTTCGCCCGATTTGAAAAAGGTGCCTTGTCCTCTTGGATTCTGAAGCGGCCATTTTGAATTCAAGAGATAAAAAATAAAATTTTTTAATAAAATCATCATTAGCTTATTCCATATATAGTGTCGGATGTAAGCCTCCCCAAGTTGTCTCCAGTGAGCTTTGTTCTTTACTATTTGCATCCAAGCGTGTCCCGCATATCTTTTTATGTCGTCCGTCCATCTTGTCTGTGGTCTACCTCTGCATCTTTTGTGTTCTCTGGGCCTCCATTCGACTATACGGCGTGTACATCTGTTATCACTCAGCCGTGCGATATGCCCTCCCAATTCCACCTTAATATACGTATTCGTTGCACTACATCTGTCACTTTTGATCTTGTTCGCCTCTCGATGTTAGGAATACGATCTTGGAGTCCAGTATTTAGCATTCTTCTCTCCATTGCTTTCTGGGTTATCTGGAGTTTATTCATTATACTTTTATTTAAAGCCCACGTTTCAGTGCCATATGTTAATACCGGCAGTACATACTGATCGAATACTGTAGCTTTTATTGTATTTGGGATGTCCAATTTGAATGTAGATTATAACCTTCCGAACGCAGACCAAGCTGACGAGACTCTTTAATCCAAGTCAGCCTTCAAATTATTTTTTGACAATTCGATTTTTTGTCCAGTTCCTGGCTGTTATCTTCACCTTCGTTATGAAGGGATTTATTTTATTGTCTGCCGAGAAAAATAATTTGTTAAAAAAACCCAGCTCGATATAGTCAGGTACATGTGGTTTATAGTTTATATTAAAAAGCGTTAAGGTCCCCTTAATATGAAAATTTCTAACTGGAATATTTATTGAAAATTGAATTTGATGTGAATAAGTACTTGCTTCGTCAATTTTCTTTTGCTCTTCTCTTTGGCAGATAACCTAATTAGTGTTCCGTACGGAACACTTATAGGATGATTTCGGTGTCTGTCTGTCTATCTGTCTGTCACACCCGATTTTCTCCGAAACTATTTGTCATAGAAAATTGAAATTTGGTAATAATTTAGGAATTAATGGCCTCATCAGAGCCGTGTAATTTTGAAAGTTAAATTTTGACTTAAGGGGTTAGTTTTGGGGGGTGAAATCGGAAGTGAAAAAAATTTTTTTTTTACTAGGTCATCGAGTGTGATGTCAAATGAAAGCTTGTGAAAACACGAGTAAAAAAAAATATAAATATAATGTCATACTTGCGCACACTTTTCTTTGTATTATTTTTAAAAAATGGCGAAAAATCGCTGTCCCCCCACATTATCTCAAAAAATACTGATCAAAATATTTTGAAAAAATTCTGGAATATTCTCCACGGGGTGTAGATTGAACGAAAATTATCTGGTGTATAAAAAAAAAACAAAAATTTCAAGGTCTTCAGTTTTCAGTAAAGATTGGAAACAAACTTTGTTGAAAACTCATTTGGGGTTTGTTTTGTGAAGTCACTGATAATTTTATACCACCGTAACAAAATTTTTTATTTTAAAATCAATCAACGTACGGAACACTAATTGTGCAAGTTCAACTTGCACTTGACCGGTTATTTTATTTATTACGGCTCAAAGTCAAACGAATTTCCCTAGTACATCACATGTAATGTTGCCAATTTGCCTAGACGTTCTTTATGTAAAGAAGGTACCTTTTTTTTCTTATTTTTATTTTAATATCTACTGTATACTAAAATTATATATCTTAACGTGCTTAATTTACGTGTGACCAGGTTGCTATGTGCCTAATTTCTTTAAATCTCATATTAATGCAAATATTTCCCTGATTTTTTAAATTGCTTCATTTAAAGTCGTAATCCGCAAATAGCCCCCTGCACGACAAGATTTTAGGCCTCATAAACGGAAAAACGGATCCAAAAATGTAATCAGGCTCTAAAGAAAAGTAAAATGGTAATTTTTTTCTTTCTTTCTCATAACCTTATCTGACACATACGTACCAGAGGAGGATTCCTGTTATATGTAACGTTTCAATAAGAAAATCTCTGGGCCGGTAATATTTTGATATTTTTAACCGCCACCGTCAGGGGTTAAAGCTTAACTCGATATTGGAAAAAACCCGGCCTAACGCTTTACGAAATTTCCCGATAATAATTCTCGGCAAATTAGGCACTTATTAACTAAATATGTGTGCTAAATATACAATATGCGAGGTTATCGACATATTTTCGATACACAGGTGGAACGCTAATATTAGTCGCTATAAATAAGCCGCTAGAAGCTGTCAATTTTCATTAGCTCTTGCCGCTAAAATATGGATGAGACAAAATTACCGAAATTTCTCGGCACGTCGTATACGTGCTCTCGTATAGTCTACAAATTCATGTATAATTAAATTCTTAACGATTATTTGGTTGGCATATAAATTTACAAATATTTTGTGCTTTATTGCAGTCTAAAATAACATCTTTATCCATGAAAATTAATAGAGTTTTTCTGAGAGTGATCTAGCGATATGCCAAAAGTTATGTTGATTTGAGAGTTGTAGCGTGTAATAATCTATAAATGCCTTAGAATAACTCTTTGTTATTCGTCAAGGGCCTTTCGACGATGTTTTGAATTGATTGTAAGTGATCCAGAGTGTTATAATCCTTTTTAAAACCAGCTTGTTCATTATTTTGATGTAATTTGAATCTGCTTGTTTGTCTTGTTATTGCGAGGGCTATCTTTTAAGTTTCTAAAAAAGCAATGAAAGGAAACAAATATTTTGGTAAAAATCGTTTTACTGTTACTTTTGCATGCATTCGAACCAATTCTCGAAACATTTTTTCCACTCTGAAATCAAAATCATTGCTTTGGAAGGATTCAACACGTTCTGTGTGAGAGCTAGCATTGTCATGATGAAGAATGATGCGGCGTTTTCGATTGTTTTTCCTGATTTCATCGGTGACTTCTGGCAAACAAATTGTTGTATACCAAAGAACATTAACTATTCTTTGATCTTCTAAAAACAGGGCTGTCAAGGTCATGCACAGTTCGAGCCCATTTCGGAGGTAACGCCTCCCGCTGCCCCCACCACTGCTAGACGTTAAGCGGCCGAGCCGCCGATCGCGGCTCGGCCGCTTACCAAACACAATGTGCTCCTCCTATGTCTCTCATAGCCGCTCCTGAGACTGCGCGAACGGTGGCAGCAGCAGTGGTTGGGGCAGCGGGAGGCGTTACCTCCGAAATTGGCTCGAATTGTGCACGACCTTGACAGCCCTGCTCTAAAGCAACGGTTGCAACATGTCCCGTATAACCAAATATCATTTTCTTGGAAGTGCTTCGCCAAAGAGCCACTTTTGTTGGATTCTGTTCATCTTGGAACACCCAAACAGTTTATTGTTGCTTAGTTTCTGGCTCGTACGATTATATCCAAGTTTCGTCCCCTGTTACGATACTGTATACGGATTTTGCATGTCCTCGATAGAATATTTTGAGCATTTCCTTATACCAAATGACACGAGCCTGTTTTTGAGTTTAGATGAAATTATGCGGAATTCATCGAGATCAGATCTTCTTCATAGCTAAACGTTCATGCAAAATCGAATGTACTGCAATCTTCGATATACCTAAGGATACCTCTATCTCAAGGTAAGGCACATGCCGATCCTCTTCAATCATGTTGCACACAGCATCGATGTTTTTGGAACAACAACCGATTTTGGTCGATCTTCACGAAATTCATCGCTGACGAAAACACGACCATGACGAAAATCTGCAATCCAATTGTAAACAGTCTTTTCTGATGATGATGCATTACCAAAAGTTGAACGAACCGATTCGAGGCATTGTTGTTGAATTGGGCTTTTACTAAAATCGTAAAAATGATGCAACAAAAACCTTCACGCGAAATTTCTCTTTGTTCACAAAACTGTTTTTTTTTTAAACGTTCACTGTAAACAAACCACTTGACCAATTTCTGAGCTGCCACTGTTTTAACAATCTTCTTCTTCGAGTGCCACTCCTATCGGAGATTAGAAATCATTACAGCTACTCTCACTTTATTTGCTGCTCTTCTAAACAGCGCAATTGAGCTGCAGCCAAACCAGTCGCGCAAGTTACGCAACCACGATATTCTTCGTCCAACATTTCTCCTCCTTTTAATTTTGCCCTGCATATATATTCGCAACAGTGAATACCTTTCACCCCTCAACATCCCAAATATTCCAGCTTCCTTTTTTTAATAGTGTTCATTAGTTCTGGGGGCTTTGTTTAGTCTTTGGAGAATCTCGATATTGGTTACCCTATCAATCCATGACCCTTTCAGAATGCGCCGATAACACCACATCTCAAAAGCTTCAATACTTTTAGTATTGTTTTAACAATAACAAAGGTCAAATTTTACAACAATGGTAATGTCACATATGTATAGCGCCCTCTAGTGGTCGTTTGAAAAAACTTAAAAGACGGTCCTAGATTTTCGTAAGTATATATTGCCAAACAGACACATAGGATTTTCCTTTATTACTCAATTTAGAAAAAGAAAATTTATAGGTGGATTCTGCATTACTTGAAACCCAAAAAAATGATTTTGCAGTGCCGATCGGCATTTGTCGTTGAATGTGTAGCGGGAAATTTGAATTTTCTAAAGTTTAAAGTCCAAAAGTCACTCTGTGAAAATATCAAAAATTTTATGAGAAAAAAGTGTTTAGAATTGCAATTTATAATAGGGTGTAAAATTTTTGATCCATTGGACAAAAATTGTATTTTGTCAGTTTTGTCGTTGGTGGGATTGATAGAAAAATTTTAAAATTTATTCGTTGATTTCAAGCCATGCTTTACTTCATTCACAACCAATAATTAAAAAAAATTGATTTTCGTAATTTTTTTATTTTGAAGTTATGTTTTCCTTGTTTTACAATCAATAATTAAAAAAATTATGATTTTTGTAAAACCATAACTGTCGCAAGTACAATTATTAAATATTTTTACCCTACTATTTGCAGTTTGAGGTTTTATATTTTTCAGGGACACTCTAGCGTTACAGTTTTATTGTAACAAACATAGACATTGACTATATGGCTCACAGAAAATAAATAAATTACGGATACTTCACAAATTTAATAAACAAAAAACCATAAACTTAAAAATGATCTAGTTTGCATTTATTCCTTTATGTTTTGTAATCAAGTACACGTATGATCCTGGAATGTCCTTCAAAAGACGAGAATCTCAAACTGCATAGGGTACAAATATTCGATAATTGTCCTTGCGACAGTTGGGTTTTAAGAAAACCATAATTTTTTAAGATCACTTCGGTGGCTGTCTGTCTGTCATACCCGATTTTCTGCAAAACTACTTGAGTTAGAAAGTTAAAATTTGGCACTAATATAGGAATTGATGGCCTCCTCAGAGCCGTGTAATCTTGAACGTTAAATTTTGACTTAAGGGGTTAGTTTTGGGGAGTGAAATAGGAAGTGAAAATATTTTTTTGTACCAGGTCATCGAGTGGGGCGTCAAATGAAAGCTTGTAAAACATGAGTTCAAAAAATATATATAATGTAATATTTGCGCACATTTTTCTTTGTATTATTTAAAATACTTACCTACTTACTTACTTCCTCTTCTGAGTAGGTCACAGACCTGTTCTACTTCGTTATTAAGCCTCTTGTGATTCGGATGTCCAGCTGTCTCTCCATCTCTTTGTGGTCATCCTTTTGGTCTTGTTTCATGTGGTTTTTTGTTGATACATATTCTTATCATTCTCGTATCTTCGATCCTTTGTACATGTTTACGCCACTCTCTTCTTCTCTTTCTTCCCCATCTGACTATATCCTCTACCTTACATTGTTCTCTTATGGTGTTGTTACTCACTCTGTCTAATAAACTTTTTCCTGTTATTGCTCTCAGTATTTTCATAGTAGCTGTTTGGTTTTGTTTGTATCTGTCCGTGTTTCTATGCTATAAGCCAGTATGGGTCTAACGCAAGTTCTATATATTCTTGTTTTTGCTTCTATACTTAGATCTTTGATTTCCAAACTACATCTCTGAGGGCCCCTAATATTGCTGCTGCTTTATTTGCTCGTTGTCTCACTTCTTCTGTTATATCTCCGTAGTTAGTAATTAGTATTCCAAGATATGGGAATTTCATTACTTGCTCTATTAATTTCCCATTTATTTCTAATTTACACCTTACTAGTTCTTCCATGTTGTATCTTTCTGCTACTTGCTTAAATTTATATAGCAGTCTTTGTAGACCGTGTTCCGATTGTGATATTAGAACAATATCATCTGCATATCCCAGTATCTTTATTTGTTTATCTCCTAGTTCGTATCCATCGTTGACTAGTTTTTACTTCCTCAATGATTTTGTCCATTATTATGCAGAATAGTAACGGGCTTAAGCTATCCCCTGTCTTATTCCTACTCTTATATTTATTTCCTTTGTTAATTCTTTATTACTTCTTATTTTTGTTGTGTTACCGTGATTGAGTTTTTGGTTTATTTTGTGGTATTGGATACGGAATTAGCTCCTTTATTAATTCTAATATATCTTTCAACCTGGCTCTGTCGAATGCTTTTCTTATTTTTAATTATTTAAAATAAATTTCAAAAAATGACTGTCCCCCCTTATCTCGAAAAGTACTGATCAAAAAAATTTTGAAAAAATTCTGGAATATTCTCCACGGGGTTTAGATTGAATGAAAATTATCACGAGTGCATTACCTTAATAATTTATTTGGTATGTATATAAAAAAAAATCAAGATCATCACTTTTCAGTAATCAGATCAGAAATAACTCATTTGGGATGTGTTTTGTGAAGTCATTGACCATTTTATACTTTCGTAATAAAAAATTTTTATTTTAAAAACAATCAACGTATGGAACACTAATTGCACAAGTCCGACTTGCACTTGGCCGGGTACTATTGATTGTAAAATAAGTAAAACATAACTTGAAGTCAAAAAATTAAATGTTTAAATTCATGTACCATTCTAACAAATATATTTCAAATTCAAAAAAATAAAAAAATCCTCGTGATTATGTTTTTATTTGTAAAAAAACGGATAAAAAAACGATTTTTGTCCGATCTATCATACCATAAAATGAAATTTCAAACACATTTTCCTGATAAATGTTTTTCTATATTTTAACTTTAAACTTTAGAAAATTGAAATGTCCCGCCAAACAAATGACAATCGACAGTGATGCAAAATCCACCTATAAATTCACTTTTCTTCTAAATTTCGTAATAAAGAAAAATTCAATATGTCGCACACTTTCTGCCTGTATATTTGACACAAAAGACTTATTGGTCTATAATTTCTCAGCTCTGCTTTATCTTCTCTCTTATGCAGTAACAGAATTACAGAATTGTCACATTTCTTTTTTCCAACTATTTGTTTAGTAATATCTTAAGATTCAATCTCAAAGTTGGAAAGAAAGAAGATAATGAGAAACCCGTAGGATTGGAATAGGTCACATTAACGAAACAGATTAAATATGATTATGACACACCGAATAATAAAAACTTAAAATAATGAGTATATTTTTCAAGAAGAAGGAAACTCATAAATTTACATGGAGCTCGTGCAGAATTTTACATAAAAGGCAGATATTTATCCATTCTTCCACTCGAAAGATGGTGCCACAAAAAAATTATGAAGATAAATTGAGTTAGGATGTTCATGTGTAAGTAAATGGGAATTAAATCATGAAAGGGAAGGCCCTTCGGAGGTTGTTAAAAAAAAAAAAACTGGTAAACACTGTTGATTGTAGAGTGGATTTTAGATATAGATATATAAATAGATGAATGTAGGGCAATAGTGAATTATTTAGACTGTACGGTAAAAAATGTAACTAATCTCAATAATGAAAACTGTAAGAAAAATTAAAAGTAACATACTCATAATTCATGTGATCCCGTACTAAATTATGAATGAAATGAGAAATGAGCGTTACATATTTTTGTGCAGTTAAACAAGTAGAAATTGGGGACATTATTCATCATCGGAAATAGACTGGAAGTGTTGTATACTTTTCTTTTTTCATATGTTTCGTTCGTAGCTGTTTTGTAGCCTAAAAATTTTATTGCTGGCAATAAAAAAGTTTGCAATTTTTGTTGCAATTATTCGTAGTTGTTATTGTCGCTGGGTTTAAAAAATTGTTAGGATTTATGTCTTAATGTTTGATATATATATATATATATATATATATATATATATATATATACATATATATATAATATATATATATATATATATATATATATATATATATATATATATATATGTATATATATATATATATATATATATATATATATATATATATATATATATATATATATATGTATATATATATATATATATATATATATATATATATATGTATATATATATATATATATATATATATATATATATATATATATATATGTATATATATATATATATATATATATATATATATATATATATATATATATATATATATGTATATATATATATATATATATATATATATATATATATATATATATATATATATATATATATATATATATATATTAGGGTGACCGCAAAAAATCGATGTCGGAATTTTGTTCGTCTGGACCCCACAAAACGATTCCCCTTTCCAGATATTGAGATAGCCGAAATTTGAGCTCGATTAAACGATGTTAACCCGTGCCGCTTGTCGCTCAAAGTTTGAAAAAATCCAAATTTTTGGCCAAAAAGCTGACATATGGAGCCATAACTCCAGAACGGTAAATAATAGAAACACGCTTAATATCTCAAAAGAAAGCTAATGTTATTCTTCAAAAGTTATATTCTATACATAATTGTTGTTATTTTAAGTCAAACCGAGTAACAACAGCCTTTAGCCCCAAAAACGTGACCTGGTACCAGTAGGAGCCAGTTTGGGAGTATTGTAAGAATTTTACGGGTTTTTACATAATGTGTCTCGGAATTAACATTTTTTTGTTAAAAAGTATTTTGGAACTCAATTTTCAAACATAAAGAGCCTTTTGTTCAAATTTAATCTTTTATTATATGGGGATTACCTGACTAGTTTACCAAAGAAAGACCCGTTTGACAGGTAAAAAGGAGGGTGAATCTAATTTCTATTTTAGGGATGGTGATTTTACTTTAGCGTACAACCGACCTTTTATTTATTCAGTTTAGTTTCTAAAGTGCCTTTGAGCTGGTTAGATCGAACAATTATCTAGTAAAGATATTTTAAGACACTGAAGAGGACAGCATCTACCAGGAACTTGAGAGCTTGGAGGAAATGGACATCACTGAAGAAACTGCAGAAGATCCAGGACCATCTGAGAGCAAGAGGATGAAAGTTTCATTTGCAAGGGGCGTTAAAGAGATTTTAAACATGAAATTGTCCATTTTATTAGATCGATGTGAGGTATCCGACGAGAATTTTAATAGCTACTCTAGAAGCACTAAACCTTGACCCTCTTGAGTACAAAGTCTCGAAAACTTTATTACATGATAGAAGGCAAATGTTCAGAGAACAATATAATAAAATTTTTTTTGATAAAGTAAACATTCCTGAAAAAGAGCCCGTGGTTGTCCATTGGGACGGTAAACTTTTACCGGGTGTTTTAAAAAATGAACAATGTGAGCGAATAGCTATAGCTATTTCATATGGCGAAAAGGAACAGCTGCTGGGAGTTCCTGTAACAGCAAACAGCTCTGGAGAGGAGCAAGCCGTAGCCGTATATGAATGCCTACATGAATGGGGTCTTCTCAACACCGTCAAGGCGATGTGCTTCGACACTACAGCATCCAACACGGGAAGACTCAAAGGAGCATGCGTCATATTGGAGCAAATGTTAGGAAGAGAATTGTTATACCTAGCTTGCCGTCACCATATCTTGGAAATTCTGTTAAGAGGCGTATTCGACACAAAAATGGGATCAACCACTGGACCTCATCCAGACATTTTCAAGAGATTCCTCACTGCGTGGCCCAAGATAGACAAAGGAAAATACGACACAGGTATCAGTGACAATCTAATACAAAAGCAGCTAACTCCAGAAGTAATTGCAAATGTTACTGCTGAATTCGAGACCAAATTAACTGAGAGCCACCCCAGAGATGACTGCAAGGAGCTATTACAGTTGGTTCTCGTATTTGTTGGATCACTAGACGGCAACGTTGTGGATTTTAGAACTCCAGGAGCCATTCATCACGCTAGGTGGATGGCAAAGGCTATTTACTGCTTAAAAATGTTCATTTTTTCGTCGTCAATTTAAGATGTCTAAAGAAGAAGAAAGTTCTGTGCGTGCCATTTCTGTTTTCCTAGTTAAAATTTATTGTAAAGCTTGGTTCAATGCTCCAAAAGCTCATCTTGCACCAAAGCAAGATTTAGGTATTTTGCATAGTCTGTTAGACTATAAAGAATGTGACAACGATATTGCAGAAATAGCCCTGACCAAATTTTCGAACCATTTGTGGTATTTGAATGCAAAGTTGGTGGGATTATCGTTTTTTGATCCCACCATTACAGACGATGAAAAGTTGTTAATGGCTAATAAATTGCTCAGTAGCACAGATGAACCATCACAGCACGCTAGGGTTGTAAATCCAAAAGTTAGGAAAGAAAACTTAAAAGAGGTAGTTGATGGAGGATTGGTAAATTTACTTACCAAAGAAACGTTTACATTCTTTGACCAATTTAATATAAAAACAGATTTCCTAAGACAACATTCAAACACCTGGCCTCAAAATAATGACTTCCAAGAAGGATTGAAAATTGTCAAAACATTAAAAGTAGTTAATGATATGGCTGAGCGTGGTGTTAAATTAATAACCGGCTTTAACGACCTTCTGACAAAAGATGAAGACCAAAAGCAATATGTCCTGCAAGTTGTAAGTAAATGCCGAGCATTATATCCTGACGTTTCAAAAACTACTTTAACAAAAGCTCTAGAATAGATTATATAACTATGTAAAATTATCAACTCATGTAGGTACTACGTTTGTATCTTTTCTGTGTCTGTTTTGTATGTATTATATACCTAATTTTTATATTTTAAAATAAAAAATGTCATTAGACTTATCAGTATTACTTGTTTTTTTATTATTATTTCTACTTTAAACTCAAAAATATACCAAAAAAAAGCAAAATTTATCACTTAATAACAAAATATACGAAGTATGTTCCTAGTGGTACCAGGTCACGTTTTTGGGGCTAAAGGTAACTCGGTTTGACTTAAAATAACAACAATTATGTATAGAATATAAATTTTGAAGAACAACATTAGCTTTCTTTTGAGATATTAAGCGTGTTTCTATTATTTACCGTTCTGGAGTTATGGCTCCATATGTCAGCTTTTTGGCCAAAAATTTAGATTTTTTCAAACTTTGAGCGACGAGCGGCACGGGTCAACGTCGTTTAATCGAGCTCAAATTTCGGCTATCTCAATATCTGGAAGGGGGAATCGTTTTTTGTGGGTCCAGACGAACAAGATTCCGACATTTTTTTTCCCCCTCTATGAGATCCGGTCACTCTAATATATATATATATATATATATATATATATATATATATATATATATATATATATATATATACATCTACTACAATAGAGGTTTTCACAGATGGTGGAATGTAATACATTAAAATTCCCGGTTTCAATCCGGTCATCTAACGATGAATTTGCACGACGTTTCGCCAAAATTTCATTTGGCATTTTCAAGTGCTCTTGCTGCTGTTGCCTACTCGATACTGTGATCTTGCTGCTGCTGCTACTCGATACTGTGATCTTGCTGCTTTTGCCGCTCGAAGCAAACTTTCGGATTGAAACACGGAATTTTTAAACGTTCGAAGCTAAAAGTTACCTTCGAGCGGCAGCAGAAATTAGTATTTCTGACAGTCCACTACTGACTTTCAAGTTCAAGGAACATTAAGTAATTTTTTGTGTGAGATATTTAGGAACGAAAATTGTCATCAGTGGTGCCTCTAGGTTCTAAAAAGGGAGGGGGCGGATCTTTACATTTGGAGATTTAATTGATTCGGTAACCTAATTACAATGAGCAAAACTCCCTGAAGATGTATCATGTATTCGTAGGCGAAACGTTGAAAATTTACGCCGAACTCACATGGTGTTATCCCAAGAACTTTCTCAAAGTAACACGTAGGCTGAAAAGTTTTTGGTCTGACACATAGATGTCGTCCTTTTCAAGAAATTCATATGATTTTTAGGAAGTATCAACCTTCAAACGATATGTGTCAAAATTCGACGGTTAGTTTACAAGTTACCGTGGTTTAAGTGATGCTACTTTTAATATATTCAAAACAATGGAAAAAATCGAATTTCGTGTGTTGATTAAACACTATTTTTTGATGGGAAAAAATACCGTTCAAGCAAAGCAATGGCTTGATAAGTGTTACGGGGACTCTGCCCCTAGAAAATCACTCATAATTTACTGGAATACTGAATTTAAACGCGGTCGTACACACACAAAATGATGTTGAACGCTCTGGACACCCAAATGAAACTACTTACACCGAAAAACATTAAAAAAAATTGTTTTGAATGACCGTAAAGTGAAATTGCGTGAGATAACTGACACCCTAAAGATATCAAAAGAACGTACTGGTCATATTTTGCATGAACATTTGGGCATGAAATGGGTATGGCGTATACTCACAATGGACCAAAAACAACGTGTCAATGATTCTGAGCGCAGTTTGGACCTGCTTAAGCGGAATAAAAAAGATTTTTCATGCGATATGTGACAATGGATGAAACATGAATCCACCACTACATACCGGAATCAAATCGGCAATCAGCTGAGTGGACAACAGCCGGTGAAAGTTGTCCGAGACGACTAAAGACATAACAGTCGGCTGGGAAGGTTTTGGCCTCTGTATTTTGGGATGGGTATAAAATAATTTTCATCGACTATGCTGAGAAGGGAAAAACCATCAATAACGAATATCATATAAAGTTATTGTTGCGTTTTGAAGGGAGAAATCGCAAAGAAGCGGCCCCAAATGAACAAGAAATAAGTGCTCCTTCATCAAGACAATGCACCGTGTCACAAGTCAATGATTACGATGACAAAATTGCATGAATTGTAGTTCGAATTGCTTCCTCATCCACTGTATTCTCCAGATTTGACCCCCAGCAACTATTGTCTATTCGCAAACCTCGAAAAAATTCTCGCGGGAAAGAGATTTGGCTCCAGTGAAGAAGTTATCGCCGAAACTGATGCTTATTTTGAAAGCAAAGACAAATTCTTCTACAAGAAAAGTATATAAATGTTAGAAAAGCGTGGGACTGGTTGTATTGCTCTTGAAGGAGACTGTGTTGATGAATAAAGTCGAATTATGAAAAAAAAGTGTTTTAAGCAGCTAGAACAAAGACTTTTCAGCCTACGTGTTATCATTCCACAGATTTCAAAGTGACCTATGGAGCAAGGAAAGATAATGTTTCATTGGCATATTTTGCGGAAAAGTCCACATTACAGTCGTTTTGACGTTAAGGAAGACCTTTAAATTTCAAAAAAAATGCGAGTTAAAAACTATGTTATTAAGGAGTAGCACAAAAAAATATTTGCTTTTTAATGTTCCGTACGGAACACTTATAAAATCACTTCGGTGTTCGTCTATCTGTCACATCGGATTTTCTCCGAAACTGTCTGACATAAATAGTTGAAATTTAGCACTAATATAAGAATTGATGGCCTCATCAGAGTCGTGTAGCTTTGAAAGTTAAATTTTGACTTAAGGGGTTAGTTTTGGGGGGTGAAATCGGAAGTGAAAAATTTACCAGGTCATCGAGTACGGTATCAAATGAAAGCTTGTAAAAACACAAGTTCAAAAATATATATAATGTAATACTTGCGCACACTTTTCTTTGTATTATTTTTAAAAGATGGCGAAATACCGCTGTTTCCCGTTTATCTCGAAAGGCACTGATGAAAAAATTTTGAAAAAAATTCTGGAATAATCTACGCAGGGTATAGATTGAACGAAAATTATCATCCGTAACAAAACATTTTTATTTTAAAAGCAAGCAAGTCCAATTTGCACTTATATGGTTTACTGTTCAATTTTTAAAAGTTTAAAATACATACTATGTTGGGAATTTGGAATCTCAGTATATATTACCACTCTACCAAACCCTTTTATTTTCGCACTCGTCGCGCGTTTCTCTAACCCTGTTAGCTTCATCAGGAGCGATGATTGTCCGTCAATCGTCGCTCCTGATGAAGCTAACATGGTTAGCGAGACGCGCGTCGAGAGCAAATATAAACTGTTTGGTATAGTGGTGATATGTATTGACTTATTTAAATACATAGATAGAATTTAAGTAATGTGTGCATAATAATGTATGCACTAAACGTAAACTATTTCTCGCAGGGTATCATTAATGCGCCAACATTCTTATTTCTTTATGGTGGCATAAAAGATATTTTTTATAAGTACTGTGATTCCAGTAATTTATTTCAATTTGTTGACATTTTCCTTCGTTGATAAATTATTATAGAAATAGACAATGATTAGACGCAATAATATTCGATTTTCTTGGAAACGACTTATTCTACAAAATCTATATGCATAGATAGATTTTTATACATTATTACTATAATTTGAATTGCAAATTTATGTTAAGTAATTTATGTATGATTTTTACGTTCGGCTGAGGATATGAATGAATAAAAGAGTAATTCTGTATTGAAGTTAAACTTGACTTAAGGCTTGTTTTTTAATTGAAATAATATATATATATATATATATATATATATATATATATATATACATATATATATATATATATATATATATATATATATATATATATATATATATGTATATATATATATATATATATATATATATATATATATATATATATATATGTATATATATATATATATATATATATATATATATATATATATATATATATATACATATATATATATATATATATATATATATATAATATATATATATATATATATATATATATATAATATATATATATATATATATATATATATATATATATATACATATATATATATATATATATATATATATATATATATATATATATATATATATATACATATATATATATATATATATATATATATATATATATATATATATATATATATGTATATATATATATATATATATATATATATATATATATATATATATATATATATATTTTAGTAAATGTTCTCGACCGTTAAAATTTATAAGAAAGTGTAGAGATTTCGGGAAAGCGGTCTTGAATAAAATACTTATCAGTTGTTAAAGAAAAACTCTATATTTCGCTGATATTTTTTCAGCTTCATCTGGAGTTAAAAACTAAAAAATGACAAAGCAGTCTTTTGGTAAGTTTATCATATTACAAAACGGAAAAACTCACCAACCAAAGTATTCCTCCATTGGAAGAGGTATCACAAAAAAATACATTCAATTTAAATATATATATAAACTAACAGAACAACGAACAGACAAGACGAAACAACATACTGTGGCTCTGGCTGCAATGACACTGTTGTTATTTATTGTGTTTATTTCTTCAGAAATCTGAACAGTGGTTCAGTATAGAAAATGTTATTTTGTACATTGTTAGTAAATAGGATATGACTATTAATTGTATGATGTTAAGTTATTTAAAATATTACAGTATATATTAGTCAAATTGTTGGTGTCTAACTTATAATTTATGGAATGTGTTTCTTTGTTAATGTGACACATCTCAAGGAACAAGCGTTTTTTATGATTGTTTTCTTGTTCCAGAATCTTTACATTCGTAAAATCCAATTGGTGTCTCGTTGATATATGATGGTTCGTTGCAGCACAAGAGTTCTTTCCTATTAAGCAATCACTCCTGTGCTGTGTTACTCTCTGCTTGAGCCATTGAGATGTTTGTCCAATGTAGACACCATTACAATCTAGACAGGATATCTTGTATACTATATTGTTGTTATAAAAAAGAGGAGTATTTTTTTTGTTTAACTTTACTGAACAGGGTCCAATTACTCAGGGTATTATATTTTGCAATCCTTAGGTGAGGAACTTTTTTAAAAATTTTTACTATTTTGTTAGTTAATTCGGGTATAAATGGTAGTTTGATATATTTAGGTTCGTGACTGTTGTCATCTAAGGCCCATCATAAATATTGGAGTTGTAAATAATCCTTTTTAGAATGTGTTTTGGAAATCCGTTATTGAGAAAGATATTAAAAAGTTTTTTTAAGTTTGTGTGTAAAAAGCTTTCGTCACTGATGTGAGTTATTCTGTTTCTCATAGCTGTAACTGTATTAAATTTTTGGTTAGAGGGATGGTTGGAAAAGAAGTTGATAAATCTGTTTGATGCCGAGGGTTTTTGGAACCAGTCTAAAATGATTTTATTATCTGAATTTCTTATAACTTTTGTGTCTAGAAAAGGTACACTGTGATCTTTTTCAGTTTCCACTGTAAATTGTAGTTTATTATGAAAAGAGTTAAAAATGTCCAAAATTACTTGAGTGCAGTTAGCAGGTACGGAACATATAATATCATCCACATATTTGTACATAAAAGGGATTCCAAACGTATATATATATATATATATATATATATATATATATATATATATATATATATATATATATATACGAGGCTGGTTTGAAAAGTCCGTGCAAAGTCCGAGAGATGGCACCACCGGCGCGTATCGAGGTCATGTTTAGTTAGTAGCAACTCTTGAATGAACGCCACACCAAGTTTCAGCCATATTGGTCTATTTCTTTGTGTTTGGCATTCGTGTGAATCAACGAAGTCGAGTGATTTTCAGGAAATGGACGAAAAAGAATTTTGTGTGGTGATTAAACATTACTTTATGAAAGGCAAAACGCCTCAGGAGACTAAAGAGAAGCTTGATAAACATTATGGTGACTCTGCACCTTCGATTAGAACAGTTTATAAGTGGTTTCAAAATTTTCGGACTGGCCATATGGGCACAAGTGACGCTGAACGTTCTGGACGGCCTGTGGAGGTTACGACTCCAGAAATCATTGATCAAATCCATGATATGGTGATGGATGACAGAAGATGACAGAAGAGTTAAGGTGCGTGAGATTGCTAGTGCTGTGGGCATCTCGACTGAACGGGTACATAATATTTTGCATAAACATTTGGACTTGAGAAAGCTATCCTCAAGATGGGTGCCGCAATTGCTCACGCTTGACCAAAAACGGAATCGTGTGAAGTGTTGCAAGGATGGTTTGCAGCTGTTCCAGAAGAATTCGGAGGATTTTAAGCGTCGTTTCGTCACTGTGGGTGAAATATGGATACATTACTATACTCCTGAGACCAAATAACAATGTAAACAATGTGTTACTAAGGGGGAATCTGCACCAAAAAAGGCGAAGACCGGCCGGAAAGGTTATGGCGACTGTCTTTTGGGATTCGCAAGTGATAATCCTCATCGACTATCTGGAAAAGGGTAAAACTATTACAGGTGAATATTATTCATCGTTATTGGACCGTTTGAAAACCGAGCTGCAAGAAAAACGCCCGCGATTGGCCCACAAGAAAGTCCTTTTCCATCACGACAACGCACCAGCACACACCTCAGCAGTTGTGGTCGCAAAATTAAGGGAAATAGGATTCCAACTCGTTTCACATCCCCCCTATTCTCCAGACTTGGCTCCCTCGGACTACTATTTGTTCCCCAATTTGAAGAAATGGCTGGCGGGACAAAGATTTTATTCAAACGAGGAGGTGATTGCAGGCACTAATGGATATTTTGCAGACTTGGACAAATCCTATTATTCGGAAGGGATCAACAAACTAGAACATTGTTGGACGAAGTGTATAAGCTTAAAAGGAGACTATGTCGAAAAATAAAAAAGGTTTACCCCAAACACATAAGTAGTTTTTATTTTTGCACGGACTTTTCAAACCAGCCTCGTATATATATATATATATATATATATATATATATATATATATATATATATATATATATATATATGGCATTTATTTTAAAAAAAAAGGTTTGTAAAACCTGAAAAAACACTCGTCTGTTATTTATTATTTGAAATTATAGGTATTCATCTGTGAAAACAGTCCTAATATTAACGTCGACCAGATTATTTATTTACTTAAATAATTTTTACGTTATATAGTGTTATTTAAGACGGCCCACTTAATATAAAACTGTTAAGGTTATTTGAATGCTTAATTGGGCAAAAATATTTTATTTCCATAAACAAACTTTGTATAAAACAAATATTAAAATGAGCCGTAAAATTGATCACCTTCAAGACCTACGCAGTTTCAAAGGTGCAGTACATTATTATCTAAAAAGAATTCATGCTGAACTTTAAGAGAATGCAAAAAAATATGGATATTCAATCTATAAATGAACAGACAATGGTGGAAGAAGTGGTACATTCAGGCTTCTGCGTCTCTAGCGAAACTAAAGGTGGCTTAGGCAGGTTCAATGCCACAATTAACAACAATCAAACATATATTGACAAAAAACACCAATTTCAAGTTGCGAGAAACGACGAACTCTTTTTTTCCCCCCAATTTGTTCGAAGTTGTGCTTCGTGCGCACTATTTCTATTTCTTTTCGCTCAATTTGAGTCTCTTCCATAAAAGGTGTCGAGGCTACTACAGCACAACATTATGAATCTTGGATTAGCTTAAGTTTAAGCTTCAAAAATTATCCAAATATTTTTATAGGCTGGCTCAGCGCTATAAATAGCATCAGTAAAAGATCAAATAAACGTCCATTTGGCATGGAACACCAAACTCAAGGTGTTGTAGACAAACTGCTGCCACCACGGATCTGTGTGAGTAAGGTTAGATAAACCAAATAAATATATACGAGGCTGGTTTGAAAAGTCCGTGCAAAAATAAAAACTACTTATGTGTTTGGGGGTAAACCTTTTTTATTTTTCGACATAGTCTCCTTTTAGGCTTATACACTTCGTCCAACGATGTTCTAGTTTTGTTGATCCCTTCCGAATAATAGGATTTGCCCAAGTCTGCAAAATATCCATTAGTGTCTGCAATCACCTCCTCGTTTGAATAAAATCTGTGTCCCGCCAGCCATTTCTTCAAATTGGGGCCTTTTTTGGTCCAGATTCCCCCTTGGTAACCCATTGTTTAGATTGTTGTTTGGTCTCAGGAGTATAGTAATGTATCCATGTTTCATCCACAGTGACGAAACGACGCTTAAAGTCCTCCGGATTCTTCTGGAACAGCTGCAAACCATCCTTGCAACACTTCTCACGATTCCGTTTTTGGTCAAGCGTGAGCAATCGCGGCACCCATTTTGCGGATAGCTTTCTCATGTCCAAATGTTTATGCAAAATATTATGTAACCCGTTCAGTCGAGATGCCCACAGCACTAGCAATCTCACGCACCTTAACTCTTCTGTCATTCATCACCATATCGTGGATTTGATCAATGATTTCTGGAGTCGTAACCCATTTCGAACAGAGCTTTCTCATGCCCAAATGGTCTGCAAAATATGACCAACACGCTCTTTAGGGTGTCAGCTATCTCACGCAATTCCACTTTCCGTGAATTTTTTGAATGTTTTCCGGTGTAACCACTTCATTTGGGCGTCCATAGCGTTCAGCATAATTTGTGTCTATATGACCGTGTTTAAATCCAGCATACCAATAACAGATGAGTGATTTTTCAGGGGCAGAGTCTCCATAACACTTATCAAGCCATCGCTTTGCTTGAACGGTATTTCTTTCCATCAAAAAAGATCTACACACAAAATTCGATTTTATCCATTGTTTGGAAAATATCAAAAGTAGCGTCACTAAAACCAGTGTAACTTGTAAACTAATCGTCGAAAACGTCATAAAATTTTGACACGTATCGTTTGAAGGTTAGTACTTCCTAAAAATCTAATGAATTTTTTGAAAAGGGGAGACATCTATGTGTCAAATAAAAGACTTTTCAGCCTACGAGTTACATATATATAAATATATATATATATATATATATATATATATATATATATATAATATATATATATATATATATATATATATATAATACATGTATCGATAGCGGCTGCTTTTGATGACGGATCACGTACCAAAGATAATTAGGTCATCAAAAAAAAAATTGATGGTTGTTGGCGAAGATTAAGTTTTTTTAGGTTGAAAGTAGAGATGAGTGATAAGTTGTGAGAATGTACTAGCAGACTGAAAATAAAACAGTGTGAAGTTGGACCGGGGCATTTTCTTATATTCTGTTACCTTCTAATATTTAACTTCTTAACCTTTAAAGTTATTCAAATATTTATTATTCTCCTGTTAAGTTTGGTCTACTATTGACTATAAATGTTCTAAAAATCAGTTTTTGGCACCAAGCAGTTTTTAGCAAAAAAGGCTGTGATAGGTAGACAGGCACTGAAATAATTATATAGAATTTGCATTTTATTTTCTTTTTTGGACATGGATAGCTGAAAAGAAAAAGTCTACATCTCTGTGTAAGGAATGAGTTCAGGGCAAAGATCCACATGTTTACATTTAAACGCGATCTAGCATTAAAAGTAGACTTAAACTAGACTATAACGACCCTACTAACGACGAGTTACGATTTGGTTGAATATAAGTATTGTCATATTTCTAAAATTTAAAAAACTTATTGCTTTACGGGCTTTCACAATGATATTAAAACTCTAATCTAATGAAGTTAAATTATCATGTATAGCTTTAGCTATTTGAGAAGAAAATAAAATAAATTAAGTTTATAACAGAGAGCTAAATTCTTTTTTTAATTTGCACTTTAATAAATTATACATAACCACATGTAACCTGCTATTAAAATTAATAAATATAAGTGACAACACCGGTATTCATCCACAACCGGTTTTACTAGCAAACCATGTGCGGCTATTCGGGTTTTTAACGGCCTTCCTCGGAAGCCGATGCGAGGTAATTTTTCCCATAAGACAGCGTTGGAATTTTGCCCAGGGTTTTCTACTTGTCCTTACCGCACTCACTGAAGTTTCTAACGGATCACTGATTTGACGGAAAATGATTCTTTGACTGTTCTTTTTTTAGTATTTATCCTATCTATCCCTTTCCACGAACAGGATAAGAAGCCGTAAAAAACTGATTAGAGTCTAAAATTTCTAAAAAAAACTTCATAGGAAGATTATCTTCAAGAAACCTGAAATTAAATATGACTATTTCTTGAATCTAACATAGAAATCTAGTAAACTTTTGACGCCCGATAAATGGCTGCACATTTTTGGAGCCCAAATTATAGTTAAAACGCATTTTGGCGCCCAATATATTGTGAAAGTACAATTATGGCGCCCAACAGATGGAATCGTAACAATTTAACGGCTCAATGTACAGAGAGAAAACTTGTTAGTGGGTGACAAATAAAACAGTCAGTATCATTTTTTAACGAATAAATACTGTGATATTGATAAATACGTCAAGAATATAAATAATAACCGGCCAAGTGCAAGTCGAACTTGCGCAATTAGTCATCCGTACGTTCATTGCTTTTGAAATAAAACATTTTGTTACAAAGCCGTTAAAATGATCCCTGACTTCACAAAAAACACACTCGAAGTGAGTTTTCAACAAAGTTTTTTTCGGATCTTTACTAAAAACTGATGACCTTGAATTTTTTTAAAGATAATTTTTGTTCAATCTACACTCTATGGAGAATATTTCAGAATGTTTTCAGAATTTTTCGAGATAAGGTGGGGACAGCGATTTTTCGCAATTTTTTAAAAATAATACAAAGAAAAGTGTGCGCAAGTATTACATTATATATATTTTTGAACTCGTGTTTTTACAAGCCTTCATTTCACATCCCACTCGATGACCTAGTAAAAAAATATTTTTTTCACTTCAGATTTCACTCCCCAAAACTAACCTCTTAAGTCAAAATTGAACTTTTAAAACTACATGGCTCTGATGAGGCCATCAATTCCTATGTCAGAGCCAAATTTCAACTTTCTATGTCAAATAGTTTCGCAGGAAATCGACGGACAAATAGATAGACACCGAAGTGATGTTATAAGTGTTCCGTACGGAACACTAAAAAGGATAGAAATCTAAAGGGTTTTAAACTTTATTGTTTTATGCTTGCAGATAAAAATTTAGGAAGCGAGATGTGAAAATATAATACTTAACAACATTGTTCTGTGACTTAAAATTAAGGAGTTGATTCTCAGACTCAAAAAACATAATTTAAATGAATTTTAAAATAAAAAAATATATTTGCGATCTTTTTATTTGTAAGCATGAATAATGTCCGAAATTATTTTGACGAAGGGTACTATATAGGGCAGATTATATAAGAGTAAATTTTCTATTCTTTATTTCTAAGAATTTACAACTCTTAACAGTCTTGTTGGTCCATTTGAAAAACTAGTTTCTGAACATCAGATCTATTTAAAAATAGAAAACATTTGTTTATATATATATATATATATATATTATATATATATATATATATATATATATATATATTCTTTTTGATTTTAGTTAATAAATAACTGCCCTATCCTTCTATATTTGAATTTCTAATTATTTTATGTTCCTATATATACATACATCATAATAATAAGTGATTATATTTTAAAACGAAAATTTTAACTTACATGATTCTCACAAAAACAATTTGACAAATCCGAGATTTTTATCACAAAATTGTAACTATTTCTTCATGTTGAGGACACTATTGTCACTTTTCGTGTCAATTATAAATTTGTTTTTCGCGCTTTATTAATTTTTTTTTGCGCTTCACTTGCACTGGCTGCAATCACGATTATTTTAAATTGTGGCGAAGCCGCGTCTAAAGCTGAGCGACTAACGTATCGCGAGCTTAGCGTCTGTTCCTTGAGATCTGTTTATTTTTCAAACATGTGTAGGTAAACATTTGTTAGTTTTTTAAAATGGGTATATTAAACATAATTAGGTGTATATGTGGAGCTGTAGGCCTAATATTAATAAAAAAATAAAATTTTATTACTCTACTGGTATGTGTTTATTTAATTCTGGTGCGGCTTAAAGCGGCGGTAATTTTCTTAGGTTATCATTAAGTTGTAAATTATGTAAGACATATAATGGTTTTTCCTAGTATAAAATGTTTGGGAGTCTCGTAATTCCCGCGTTTTGTTCTCGCTCCATTATCAAATTCTGTTCCCTATACTTAAAGAAACTAGTGTTTTTAATCCTCTAGTTTTTTGACTAGAACTTTGTCCTCCTTATCCCTATAACAATTCTCTAATGAACATAGAGAACAATAAAGCGTAGAGATATATCTATTTGGCTAGATTTTTTTCACTCAAATTGTTACGTATTTTACGAAAAAATTAATAAGCAGGGGTTAGGTTAACTATCGCAGCAAATCTTAAGATTGTGTACTCCAAAGAAGATGATTAAATTGGGGAAGCTTATTCTTTTGACACCGATTTTTACCAGCCAATCGAACAAGCAGGTTTCAGGAAAAGGTTTAGCATAACTGATCATATTCAGGCGGTGCGCACCCTGATAGAGAAATGTACGGAATACAACGTCCCACTTCACATGGCTTTCGTGGATTACCAGAAAGCTTTCGACCCGATCAAGACCTGGGCATACTGAGAGCGATGAACAAACCCGCATTGACTGGATATATATCAAGCTGTTCCGCTACATTTACGAGAGCACCCACCCTCAAAGTGAACCTTAAAAAGGCTATAATAATGAGCGTAGATAATATGAACGTCACCATCGAGAATCACACTTTGGAAGTAGTCAACGAATATCTGTGACATAATATTAAGCTTGGGAAAGATGATCAGACAGCGGAGATCATGCGGCGAATTGGCATCACCTGGATGGCGTTCGGAAAACTTAGCTACATCTTCCCGTGCCCTACGGTCCCTGTAAATCTTAAAAGTGGCGACCAGTGGCGACATACGGATTCGACGGTGACACTCACCGCAAATTGTGCCAATCGCCTCTGGGTTTGTTAGAGGGCAATGGAGCAGACGGATTACGAACGTGTGGCCAGACTGAAATGGCGTTGGGCGGGACACGTGACCAGATGTGACTCTAAATGGAACAAAGCCCTAATGCAGTGGAGATCAAGGGAGATAAAAAGAAGTGTTGGACGACCGCAGGCGCGATGTAGATACGACATCCGACGACATACGGGGAATATAACTGGATTCAGACCGTCCAACAAAGATCAGCATGGAAATCTCTGGAAGAGGAGTGGACTTCTACGGGTTAAAGAAGAAGAAGAGAAGATTCTTTTGATTAGGTCGAACTTGCATTTTCTGTCTTATCCATTCTGAGGTTTTGTTGTGTCGTCATTTTATATTTCATATTATTCTTTCCATAACTATCTGGTGTACTTCCAAATAATTTCTTTAAAATTTTTCTGTTTATTTGCCAAGTCTTATATCAGTAAGTTGTTACTGGGAAGATACATTTGTTTTAGGTTTTGGTTTTTAGCTTAGTTGGTACATAATTCACTTCAGTAAAAGCTACCCAATTTAATATTTTCTTTTAATTTTCTGATCGCGGGTTTAAGTGTAACTACTTAATTCTGTGTCGATATAATGTTGATTTATTAAGATACCAAAACAATGTGACGTAAGAAATATTAGGACATTGCTATTACGAGGTCATCGTACCCGTACTGATGAGTTATCTATTGAGCCGAAATATTGGGATATCTTTGGCCCATTTAAAGTATTTACCGTGCTGGTGAGTGAGTCAATCAACGCCAAAATTTTCGATATTGTCTCCCGAACGCCTGGATTAAATTTTCATCCAGGAATTAATAGCAAACAGGCTTTAAATTGGCCCATCCTTCCATTGTGCTCGGTGTCTGACTGATGCATATATTTTTTTTTAACGAAAGTCGTTTTATATGGAATATACTCTACAGCAGCAAGGGTTGGTAAATATCAGGATGTGTCCCAGTTTTATCCTTAGTCCTTTGACATTTTATTGCCAGGATATACGAGCCATGCGACGGGATATTAACAGAACCTTTTACTGTGCAAGGTTTTCATTAAAAGCGTTGTAAATATTGAAACGAGGTTGGTTTGTGGTCGCTTTCTGGGACAATAATTAATTATCAAAAAAAAAAAAAACGAGTGCTAATATAAATTAAAACCTTCATGTATTGTTTTAAAAAAATCAAAATTATTAATTTACACAGTTTGAAACAGAACATAATTTCATAGGCGTTAATTAGTATTGTTTCTCTCTCTCTCTTTATATATATATATATATATATATATATATATATATATATATATATATATATATATATATATATATCCATAGAAATAATTAAAAAATAAAATATTAGTAATAATATTATTATTTAACCTGTTTTCTCAATTGAATCTAACGTACAAATTAAAGTAAACTTAAATATAGCACACTTTAACTTATAGTTAAAGCACACTTTGGCGCCCAATATATTGAGAAAGCAGAATTATGGCGTCCAACATATAGGGACGGCACAATCTTATGTATATTAAAGTTTGTTAGTAGGTGATATGAAACTATAAATATCCTTTTTAAACTAATAAATGTTGTAGAATAAATAATTGCCAAAATCTTGCTTCAAAAATTATATAAAAAATATAACCAGAAAGTTTAAAAAATTCTAAACTTTATTTTTTTACGATTGCAGATAAACATTTGGCAGCAAATCCGCTATGTGTATTTTCCCTGAAAAATGTTTTTTTTTTTATTTTTAATAAGATTGGGATCGCATCTGGAAGGATCGCATAATAACGAAGACAATCAAACTACAACTCCCAATGTATGCAGCCAAAATCTGGACACTAAAGCAATCGTTGCAACATGTCCAGTATAACTAAAAAAACAAGCGATCATTTTCTTGGAAGTGCTTCACGAATTAACCAGTTTTATTAGATTCGGTTCATCTTGGAACATCCAAATAGTTGATTGTTACTTACTTTCCAACTTGTATTATTATATCCAAGTTTCGTCTCTTGTTACGATGTTCTATACGGATATTGCATGTCCTCGATCGAATTTTCTGAGCATTTCCTTACACCAATTGACACAAGCCTGTTTTTGAGTTTCAGTTATATTATGCGGGAACAGATCCTTTTCACAGACAACTGACAGAAAAAGAGTCGAAAGTTTGGAGATGTGGGTGTACAGACGAGTTCTTCGGATTTCCTGGACAGACCACCGGACTAATGTGTCAGTTTTAGAGGAGAGGAACGTGAAAGCTAAGTTGCTCAAACGTGGAAACCAAGCCTACCTTACATATTTTGGTCACATTGCCAGAACAAGAGATACCATGGAGAAACTGGTAGTCGAAAGACAAGTCAACGGCAGAAGATCAATGAGGCAGGCCAAATGGCTCTAGACGGAGATATCAGGCAGGATCAAGTGCGAAGAACCAGCTCATGAGTAGTCATCACGTCCTACCAAGGGCAATAGGACAGAGGAGGAGGATATATATTAACGCTCCATATACTTTATACAATAACAACACTAATATCCCTAAAAATAAGTTATCTGTTAGTATCAATAAAATAATAGTAGTAATATTATTATTTAACGTTTTTTTCTCCAACGCAAACTTAAATGATTTTGACAAGATTACTCAACAAAATATAATTACATTGCGATATCTATGACGCTATTTTAATATTATAAAATGTTGAATTCATCATTGCATGAGGGTATTGCTTCTTCTTCTTCTTCCTATAGGGCAAGGTCTTGGTGCGTCTATTTTTAAGTCTCTTGTGATCTAGATGTCCAGCTTGTCGGTGGTCGACTGAGAGGTCTTCTTGCTTCTGAGTTTTCATCTTTTGTCCATCTTGGCCAATTATTAGCCGGCATCCAACTGACGTGATCCCTGCAATATCGACGTCTTGATCTGATAAAATGGACGATGTCTTGATTCTTGAGTTCTTCTCGTATAGTTGTGCTTTGTACCTGGTCTCTCAGGGCTATTCCTTTGATAGTGCGCAGTATTTTCATTTCGTACGACTCATGAGGCTTTTTGTTTTAGATGTTCCTGCTCTTCGTCGATCTGCTGCATACGTTAGAACTGGTCTTATCATGGTTCCATATAAACGCACTTTGCTTTCTATAGACATCTAGTTATTTTTTCATATTAAATTCCTCAAACAACCAGATATTCTCGATGCTTTATTTGCCTGATTGAGTACTTCTTGATATAGATTTTTTGAGGTGTACTCCCAGGTATGTGCAGTGCATGTTCTGTGCTACTGGTTTGTTGTAGACGGCTAATTTACATCTAATGAGGTCTTTAGCTATAACCATTGGTTCTGTTTTTTTCCACCGATATTCTCATGTTGTAAGTTTCTGCTGTGGTTTGGAGACGATGTATTAGACGCTGTTAATATTGCGTTATCAACAAAGCAAAATATTTTTAAAGTTTTTCCTCCCATTTTATATCCACTATTGACCTCATTGACACTATTTATTATTTCGTCCATTATTAAATTAAAACGTGTTGACTCATGCTATCCCCTTGTCGAATTCCAGATGATACTGGTGTTTCTTCAGTTAGTCCTTGATATGTCTTTATACGTGTCCTATTGTTTTTATTGAGCTGTTCTATCACTTTAGTATAGTTGTTGTTGAAATAAGGATGTCGTAAAATTTGTAACCGTACCCTATCGAATGCTTTTTTTAGAACAACTAAGCACAGAAATAGAGGTTTACTGAATTCTAATGATTTTGCAGTCAATTCTCGGATGGTAAATATAGCATTCACTGTCGATCTATTTTCTCTAAATCCTTGCTGTTCATCGCGTATTTTGATCTTTTTTGTTATTTTCGCAGTCATAATCTTCGCTAGTAATTTACTATGGACGTGCAGCCGGTCCCAAACCCTGATAAAGGAGGAGGGTTTATGGTTGAGGTTAGCAGAATACCCATTATAAAAAGAACGCCCGCTTACAGGACTGTTAAGCAAGCCTCGAATAATGGACGGACTCTACGGAAAAAACGACACGGCTAGAACTAGGATAAAATAAGTATGGAAATCGCATAAACTACGAATTGGATCTTGGAACAGAGACCAAGAAGTAATAATGGAATTAAACAAACACGAAATCTATATTTGTACCTTATCGGAGCTAAAGAAAAAGGGTGTTAATCAAAAAAAAAAAAAATTAATCTGTGCATTACTAACGTTAAATCGCAATAATGAAGCCACGAGTCGACACTGAGATTATACGAATCAGCATTATTTTAATTTTCTTTATTATTTCCTCCCATATTTCATTAAAGACAAATTTTCGAAAAACAAATTAATAATTCTTTGTGTTACTATAAACTACTTGACATTTTGGCAACCTAAATAAAAATCGTAATATCGCATTATACAACTTAATAATCCATGATTTCCAAGAGCTTTCTTTCTAATAATAACAACAAAATACAGATCTAAAACTCATTTTCTAATAATATGCATGTTATCATCTTTTGTGCACGGGTATACCGAGAAATTTATATTATTTTTAGAATTACCTATATAAAAATTGTTTTGAAGTCAGCGTTTAGTTGTATCTTTACAATATTTTTAATTTGAAAACAACCATAAATACTTCGCCTAATATATCAGATACAATGTAACCAAGAACAACACAGGTCGACCAAATTGGACGAACCTCCAGAGCCTGAGACCAGAGTATATAATTTCTCAAAGGTTTTTGGTGTGCTCAATCCGAATGCGACCTCAGAATTGCTCCATCACATCAGGATTTTGAGATATTCTAACCTAAAAATGCAAAAATCA